>CAUYLG010069564.1:0-17264 GCA_963573385.1 Cacajao melanocephalus | reverse complement strand
CTTCTGAAGCCTGATTCTGTCAGTTCATCGCACTCATTCTCTGTCAGGCCTTGTTCTCTTGCTGATGAGGAGCTGCGATCCCCTGTAGGAGGAGAGGCATTCTGATTTCGGGTGTTCTCAGCCTTTTTGCACTGGTTTCTTTCCATATTTGTGGATTTATCCACCTGTCGTCTTTGTAATTGTCGACTTTCAGATTGGGTCTGAGTGAACGTCCGGCTTGTTGGTGATGAAGTTTTTTCTGTTTCTTAGTTTTCCTTCGGCAGACGCCCTTTCCCCACAGAGCTAGGCCTTCCTGGGTTCAGCTGTGCTTCCTGTGAAACTCTCAGTCCTCAGCGTTTCCAATTGCTGTTCTCTTTGCGGGAACGGGACCAGCTAAGCCCGACTCAAAGGTCACCCAGTCTGGTATACTCCACACTGAGAAGCGCAGCACCGTGTGGGCACCAGCAAAACAGCCGCGCCGGCCAAAAGAGTCACGCTGGCAACCCGTGTAGCTCCTCCGCTGGGTAGCTCCCAGTTTGTGGGCAACAGAAATTCGTCTGAAATTGTGGCGTCCACTCACTCTCTGCACTTTCACTGGGAGCTACAATCCTGAGCTGCTGCTAAATGGCCATCTTGGATCTCTCTCCGCCCGGTGATGAAGTTTTTTTCTGTTTCTTAGTTTTCCTTTGGTGGACGCCCCTTCCCCACAGAGCTGGACCTTCCTGGTTCAGCTGTGCTTGCTGTGAATCTCTCAGTGCTCAGCGCTTCCAATTGCTGTTCTCCTTGTGGGGATGGGACCAACTGAGCCCGACTCAAAGGGCACCCAGTCCTGTATACTCTGCACCAAGAAGCGCCCTGCTGGTGCACCGGCAAAACAGCTGCGCTGGCCAAAAAAGTCGCGCTGGTGACCCGTGTGGCTCCTCCGCTGGGAATCTCCCGGTCTGTGGGCAACAAAAATTCGTCTGAAAGTGCAGCGTCCACTTGCTCTCTGCACTTTCACTGGGAGCTACAATCCTGAGCTGTTGCTAATCGGCCATCTTGGATCTCTCTCTACCCCAGTCTTCTTAATTTCATCTTGAACTGTCCTTCTCTTAGCTTACTGTACTCTAGCCATACAAATCACCTATTCTTTCTTAAAATATGAAGTCTTTCCACCTCAAGACTTCTATATTTTCTGTTTTCTCAATATTCTACTCTCTGTTCTTTGCCTAATTGTCTACTCCTCATCCACAAATTATAAACAAGTAGATTTTTGGAGTGAGATCAACAGTAGGCCCACAATTATGTAAACACAGCATGGTATAAAATAGAGCTGGCATTTACACCTTGAGGAAAAGCAATAGACTATTAAATAAAAGGATTTATGATATTTAGCTACAAAATTTGGCGAAAATGTATTTTTAATGTGTCAGAAAACAGAAGAGAGTATGTCTTTAAAATAGAGAGCCTTTTATACCCAAAACAAATTACAGAAACTTTAATAACAAAACTTAAAATTCTTCTGAATGCACATACATTTTTAAAAGCACATAAATAAAATTAAAATGTGTCCGATCTGGAAAAAGCATGTATTTTCAATGCGTATGTCAATAAAACAATAATCTATGACCAAGGTAGCCTTAACGTTCCCCTCAGCTTTACTAAACTTGTAGACAGACTTCTTTCTGACTCTAGGCCCTGATCTTCCTTTTCTCAGAACATTTCTAAAAAAATTAGTAAATTATAAATTCTTTTTTTAATTCCTTAGAAATATATGTAAATCTTTTACAAAAAGCTTCTTGCCAGTTTTAGATTTCAGAAATGTCTTTCTCAAGGACTTGGAAACAGCTTTCCAAAATATAGTTATCAGGAGGATAGTGCTCCTATCCCTCAGTTTCTATGGGTGGATAGGAGCCTGACTTCAGAGAAAAAGACAGTGCCTTGTTCCAAGTTCTAAAAATTTCTCCTGTCATTTATTTAGATATGACAAGTTGCTTCTTTAAGGGTTAAAGCTAGTTATAAAACACAGATGACCTTTGTTGTGTACAATCTCTAGGGCATTAAAAAGTCTCCACCTTCTAATTTAGCACGCTTAACTTCAGACTGAGCTCTGACCTCTCTCTCTGCTATTGCAATAGCTTTGGATAAAGTTGTCCTTACATGTTTAACTTAGAAGCAATTTTTGCTTTAACATTAGAAAATATAAAGAGTTAGCATAGACAAGAAAAACAAAGAGTCAAATTTTAAATGATAAAATAAATAATACATTTACATAATAAGAATCTAAAATGGCCATAAACACAAGAAAGAATGGATTTTAGTGTGTGTGTGTTTCAAGAATTTGTTGGTATCCATCAAAATGTAACATGGGTGTACCTTTTTGTCCCAGGAATATAATGTCTAGTTATCTATTGTAAATAATTTTTATTAATTAGATATTAAAAATAAAGAGATCACTTAAATTTTAATGATGAAAGGAAAATTAGAAGTTTCCAGAGTAAAACCGTTTCTAAATACAAAAATGACTGTAAAGAAATAGAGTACACAAAATGTTAAACATGCTAACTTTAAGAAAGCAGCTTTTACTATATTCTTTATACATTTTTTGTACTTTCTATAAATTCTCCAAAGAATGTCTATTAGTTTTACATAAAAACATTAATACATTATTATAGCAAAAATATGCAAATTTGAAATTGCTGATTGATAGCGGCTCACATCAAAATATAAGTCTTTACTTCAGCAGAGACTATTTGCTATTACTCCACAGTAACCTCTAAGAAATGAATGGTTCTCAGTGATTTAGCATCTTAAATATGATACTTAAGAAATAAAACATCCATTTACACTGTCTACTCCTCCTCCAGAGAAAAGTAAGAAAGGGAGAGAGAGCCTACTCTAAAAATAACAATCTATCTTTTTAAGCAATAGCAAGGTCATTGCTTAAAAAGATTCTCAAACGTCACTTTTACTTCTTTTTGAAGGCCTGTTATTGCAGGGAAGTTTCCTACCAGCATGTACAACCTCAAGCCTCAGAAATGAGTAGCATCTTTGTAAATATTGCATGTCTATTTAATGGAGCCTGGACGTTCGTTTCATCTTTCATCTGCTTCTCTCTTCCGTGGCATAGTGATGCCTGAAGCCTGGAAAGTACCCAGCACAGTGTGGACACCCTGATAAATATTAAATGATGATGATGGTAATGACAGAGCAGAGCCCTGTCTTTACAGCTGTATAATTCCTCCCTTACATCGTTTTCCTCCTCAGACAGCTGTCACATTCTTTCTTTAAGAGGCAGAGATTTCTTGCCAAATTAAAGCTTGAGAGGAGCACATTACATCCTCATGTCAGTGTGGGAATGTGAGATGTGAATGCCTACAGCCATAGATGCCACTCAGAGGCACATCTATTTGATAAATACTCTTTTAAGAGTCAATTCAGATTGACTACCTGGCCAGGTCAATCAATCATACAGAGATCTGTCCCAGAGTTTATAAGATGCCCAAACTATTGACCAATACCAGGTGGGATATGCCCAGTCCATTTAAGACCTCTTAGCACATTTTAGCTGAGTAGTATTAAATTTAAAATAATGTGTTTTTGAAGATTTTATAAAATAAGAATTTTTTTGAAGGATGGAGGAGATATAATCATTAATGTCAATGTCAATTTTTAAGAAATGAGTAACACTACTGAGGCAATTTGCTAGTTGCTATACAAAGTACTTTTCATGAATTTACTTGTTTAATTTTCAAAAGTCTCAAAAAGTAGATACTAACATTGCATTTTTTTGTACACTTGGAAAAACAAAACTAAGAAAAATTAAGCAGTTTGCTTCAGGTCACAAGGTAAGGAAGAGGAAGTCAATGGAGTCCAACTTAGTTCCTTTGAATCCATAGCTTTCACAAGCTTATTTGGAAACATTTCAATAATGAAAAGAACACCTTGACAATAATGTTGTTTATTCACTTATGCATTTTGAAAGTGTGTACTAAATATCTTTTTTTCAAGATCTAATAATAAATAAGCATAATAGAAAGCTAAGAAAAATTCCAAGTTCATGCACTCTGAGCTAGAAATTCTTCTTATAAACTATTTAAAAATGGCAATTCTATTCAAATTACAACAAAACCAACAGATAAGAAAATGCCCATGTCCAATAATAAAGGAAATGGTTTAAAACCAGAGGATGAAATATTTTTAAAAAAGAATAGGGTACAGAATAAACTTTACATTTTTTTAAATTTTTAATTTTGGTGGGCACTAGTGTATATATTTATGGAGCACATGAAACATTTTGATACAGAAATGCAACATGTAATAATTGCATCATAAAAAATGAAATATCCATCCCCTCAAGCATTTATCTTTGATGTTACAATCTAATTGTACTCTTAGTTATTTTGAAATGTACATTTACATTATTTTGACTATAGTCACCCTGCTGTGCTATCAAATGATGGACATTATTTATTATTTCTAACGATTTTTTTTAGACACTAAGCATTCCTACCTCTCTCCCACCATCCTACTCCCCTTCCTAGGCTCTGATAACAATCCATCTATTCTCTCTCTCCGTGAGTTCGATTGTTTTTATGTTTACATCCCACAAGTAAGTGAGAACATACTATTATTTTTTTCTGTGCCTGGACCATTTCACATAACATAATGACCTCCAGTTCCATCCATGTTGCTGCAAATGACAGGATCTCATTCTTTAGGGCTGAGGAATACTCCTTTGTGTGTATGTATCACGTTTTCTTTATTCATTCTTCTGTTGATGAACACTTTGTTTGTTTCCAAATCTTTGCTATTTTGAATAGTGCTGGAAAAAAAAAAAGTCCTGTGAGAGTGTATGGGGGTGCAGATATACCCTTGATATACTGATTTCTTTTGGGTGTATAGTCAGCAGTGGGATTGCTGAATCACATGGTAGCTCTATTTTTGGTTTTCTGAGGAACCTTAAAACTGTTCTGCATAGTGGCTGTGCTAATATACATTCCCAAAGATGATCTACAAGGGTTCCTTTCTTCACATCCTCTCTAGCATTTTTTATTGCCTGTCTTTTTGATACAAGCGATTTTAACTCAGGTGAGATCATATCTCATTGTAGTTTTGATCTGCATTTCTCTGATGATCAATAATGTTGATCACCATTTCATGTATCTGTTGACAATTTGTAGGTCTTCTTTTAGGAAATGTCTCTTCAAATCTTTTCCTCATTTTTAAATTGTTTTCTTTTTTTGGATAATGTTTGAGCTCCTTATATATTCTGTTGATTAATTCTTTGTCAAATGGGTAGTTTGCAAATATTTTCTCCCATTCTGTAGTTTGTCTCTTCACTTTGTTAATTGTTTCCTTTGCTGGGCAGAAGCTTTTTAACTTGATGTGATCCCATCTGTCCATTTTTGCTTTGATTGCCTGTGCTTGTAGGGTATTGTTCAGGAAATCTTTGCCCAGATCGATGTCCTAAAGAGTTTCCCCCATGTTTTGTTTCAGTAGTTTTAATATTTTCATGTTTTATATTTAAGGCTTTAATCCATTTTGACTGGAGTTTTATATATGGCAAGAGATAGAAGTCTGGTTTTATTCTTCTGCATATGAATATCCAGTTTTCCCAGCACTAATTACTGAAAAGGTCATCCTTTCTCCATTGTATGTTCTTGGCACCTTTGTCCAAAATGAGTTCACTGTGCATGTGTGGGTTTGTTTGTGAGTTCTCTATTCAGTCTATGTGTCTGTTTTTATTCTAGTAGTATGCTGTGTTGGTTACTGTAGCTCTACTATATATTTTGAAGTCAGGTAATGTGATTCTTCCCACTTTATTCTTTTTCTCAGGATAGCTTTGGCCATTCTGGGTCTTTTGTGCTTCTATATAACTTTTAAGAATTTTTTTTATTCATATGAAGAATGTCATTGGTATTTTGATAGGGACTGCATTGAATATATCGATTGCTTTGCATCCTATGAACATTTTAATACCATTGATTCTTCCAATATGTGAACATAGAATAGCTTTTACATTTTGTGGTGATCCTTTCCATTTCTTTCATTAGTGTGTTAGGTTTTCATTGTGGAGCTCTTTCATTTCTTTGATTAAGTTAATTTCCAGATATTTAACCTTATTTGTGGCTAATATAAATGGGATTGTTTTTGTGAATTATTTTCTGATTGTTCACTTTTGGCATATAGAAATGCTACTGATTTTTGTACCTTAATATTGTATCCTGTAAATTTACTAAGTTTGTGTATCAATTCTAATAGTTGTTTAGGTGAAGTCTTTAGGGTTTTCCAAATATAATATGTCATCTGCAAACAATGATAAGTTGACTTCCTTTCCAGCGTGGTTTTCTTTTATTTCTTTCTTTTATCTGAGTGCTCTAATTAGGACTTCCAGTACTGTATTGAATAACAGTGGTGACAGTGGGTGTCTTTGTCGTGTTCCAGATCTTAGAGGAAAGGCTTTCAGTTTTTCCCATTCAGTATACTAGCTGTGAGTCTGTTATATATGGATTTTATTACGGTGAGGTAAGCTCCTTCTATACCTAGTTTTGTGAGGATTTTTATTTTGAAAGAATGTTGAATCTTATCAAATGCTTTCTCTGCGTCAATTGAAGTAATCATATAGTTTTTTTCTTTATTCCATTGATATGATGTAACATGTTGATTTACTTGCATATGTTGAGCCATCCTTGTATCTCTGGGATAAATTTCACTTGGTCAAAATGAAAGATCTTTTTAATGTACTGCTGAATTTAATTTGCTAGTATTTTGTTGAGAATTTTTACATCTATATTTATCAGAGATAGTAGTCTGTAGTTTTCTTTTTTAATGTTTCTTTGTTTTGTTTTGGCATCAGAGTAATACTGACTTTCTAGAATGAGTTTGGAAGTATTCTGTCCTCAATTTTCAGAATAGTTTGAGTAAGATTGGCATTAGTTCTCTAAATGATTAAGTAAATTCAGCATTGAAGCCATTGGGTCCTGGGCATTTCTTTACTGTAATGAGACATTTTATTATGGCTTTGATCTCATTACTTGTTATTGATCTGTTCAGTATGTGAATATCTTCATAGTTTAATATTTGTAGATTGTATGGGTCTAGGAATTAATTCATTTAGTCTAGATTTTCCAATTCATTGGCATATAGTTGCTCATAGTAGCCAATAATAATATTCCTTTGAATTTCTGTATTATCCATTGTAGTGTCTCCTCTTTTATCTCTGATTTTATTTATTTGGGTCTTCTCCCTTTCTTTATTCATTAGTCTGGCTAAAGGCTCATCAATTTTATCTTTTCAAAAAAAAAGAACTTTTTGCTTTTACTTATTTTTTGTATTGTGTTCTTTATTTAAATTTATTTTACTACTCTGATCCTTGTTTCTTTATTTCTACTAATTTTAGGTTTGGTTTGCTCTTGCTTTCCTAGTTCTTTAAGATGCATAATTAGGTTGCTTCTTTGAAATTTTTCTTCTTTATTGATGTAGACACTTACAGCTATAAATTTTCCTTAGTATTGCTTTCACTGTATCCCATAGGTTTTAGTGTGTTGTGTTTCCCTTATCATTTGTTTCAAATAATTTTTCAGTTTTCTTCTTAATTTTCTTATTTTCCCATGGTCATTCAGAAACATATTGTTTAGTTTCCATGTGTTTCTATAGTTTTCTAAATTCCTCTTCTCGTTGATATCTAGTTTTATTTAATAGTGATGAAAGAAGATGCTCAGTATTATTTCATTAAAAAATATTTTAAGACTTATTTTGTGACCTAACTTATTGTCTACCCTTGAGAATGACCAATGTGCTGAGGAAAATAATGTGTATTATGCAGCCTTCAGATGAAATATTCTGTAAATATTTATTAGGTCGATATGGTCTATAGTACAGATTAAGTCAACTGTTTCTTTGTTGATTTTCTATCTGGGACATCCGTTCAATACTGAAAGTGGGTGTTGAAGTGTCCAATTATCATTGTGTTAAGGTTTCTCTCTCTCTTTAGCTCTAATAACATTGGCTTTATATGTCTGAGTGCTCCAGTGTTGGGTGCATATATTAATATATATACAATCATTATATACTGTTGTTGGATTGACCCTTTTATATATAATGACCTTCTTTGTATTTTCTTACAGTTTTTGTCTTGAAATATCTTTTGTCTTATGTAAGTATAGCTATTCCTTCTCTTTTTATTGGTTTCCAATGGCATGGAATATTTTCTTTCATCCCTTTATTTTCAGCCTGTTTATCTTCATAGGTCAAGTCTGTTTCTTGAAGACAACAAATCATTGGATCTTGTTTTTCTCATTTATTCAGCCACTGGATGTCTTTTTATTCAAGAATTTAGTCTGTTTTGATTTAGTGTTATTATTGATAAGTTCGTCCTTACTCTTGCCATTTTGTTATTTGTTCTCTGGTTGTTTCGTGGTATTCCTTCTTTTCTTCTTTCCTGTCTTTCTCTGGTGAAGATGATTTGCTCTAGGGATATAATTTAGTTTCTGGCTTTTTATTTTTTGTGTATCTATTGCATATTTTTTTGTTGTTGTTTGAAATTACCATGTAGCTTGCAAATATTTTCTTATAACTCATTATTTTAAACTGTTGACAACAACTTAACAGTGATTGCATAAATAGACATGCAAAAAAAAAAACCTAATGAAAACTTTACATTTTAACTTTATCCTCCTGCTTTTTAACTTTTTGTTGTTTATTTTTATGTTTTATTGTATTGTCTATGTTTTGAAAAGTTGTTGTAGTTATTACTTTGGGTTTGTTATTATATTCTGCAGCCATTAAAATTGAGTATTTCAAAGAAGAGTAAACTCAAAATGCTGACTATAGAACAGAAAATAAGAAAAATGTGAATAAACTGGCTGACTGCATGACATTTTCTTAAGGTGAATGGAAAAGAAAAGACAAAAAGCACAATCATGCTATGGATGATTATGTTAGGCTGTTGAGTTTATGGATTTTTAAAATATTTTATTAGTGTCTAAAAACTATTTATGTTAATATTATAATAAAAAACATTTTAAAAAGAGAGCCATTATCTATTTAATTAGATCAGCTTTTGTATTGTAAATGGTAGTCATATTAAATTAGGATAACTGAAGTTAAAAATTAATCCAATATATTTTTTCTTTTTCAAAGAGCTAATTAAGCAAAAAAGTTGTAATTTATTCAGTTATTTAAAAAGAGATACTTTGCTAAATTATTAGCCAGATTTGTTTGTGCAGTGTATTTTTAATCACATATTTTAAATTATACATTTACTGAATAACCCTTTTTAAAAAGATAAAATTTTAGAAATTTGATTATGAAATTATTCAGTTTCTTATTTACATAGCTTACTAGTGCTCTATTTTTTAATTAACTCACCATTACCAGCATACTGAAATTGTATTTTAGTGCTCCAATTGAAAAAAGAAAAAGGTTGTCAATTTCTGAACTTAGTCATGCTGCTATAAATTTAATTGTCTCCTTCATGAGATTAAGGAGTGTACAATCAAGACAATGATTTTAATCCACAAGTTTATGAGGTGTTTCTTAAGCTTTTCTTGGTTTCTGCCAAATTGCGTAATAAATTAGACTGTAAAAGCAAGCTACTTCATGAAGAAAAATAATTACCACCTTGTTTTAGGAATGGAAACATATTTATATAGAAGCTCCCCTTTGTGGGAGGTAAAGAGGGCATGTTGTGAATCTTTGGTGTTTCCATTCAGACCTCCAGAGATGTGCCCTGGAAATTAATTGATTGGGCAATAGTGGATACAAAGGCCTTTGTGATGGCTGGGGATAGACAAAATGCCATTGTGTAATAAATCATTTTAAAAAATATTTTAACTGTTGGCAACTTCTGATGTTAATTCCTCTCAAAAACAACACCCTCAGTAAAGATTTTAAACTAGAAGTGCCTATAGGGAAAAAAGTTAATGCATGCTAGGCTTAATACCTAGGTGATGGGTTGATGGGTGCAGCCAACCACCATGGCACACATTTACCTATGTAACAAACCTGTGGTCCCCTGGAACTTAAAAAAATAAAATAAAATAATTATAAAAATACATAAATAAAAATAAACTAGAAGTGCTTATTTGTAGTAAACACTCAGACTATACCAGAATGTATTTTATTATTCCAACTGGAAAAATAAATGTAATTTTTGACTTTGCAGTATTATCTACTCATCCATCCATCCATCTATCCACCAGTCTATCTGGTCATCCACCAATCTACCCTTCATCTATCTATTTACTTTCTGTTTTCTCCTGAGTACTATTACTTTCCCCATTTACATGTTGAAATTGAACATATTCCATCTTCAAGAATCAAAAAGCCGTAATAGTTTCTAATAGAAGTTATTAACCTTTTGTTCAATCTTCAGAGTACTAATTCTTAAACATTCCTTTTTAAAAACCCTGCACTAATTCATTTATTCAACTGCAATATCAAAACAATTGTTTAAATTTAATTATTTCCTCTCAGAATCTGTAGAAAACCCATAAAAACAGATGCTGTCTTTTAATAATAACTTTTTCTTGATAAAGTAATCTTGCTTTGCTATTAAAAGGCTTGACAATTAGGGTAAATATTGCTATGAAGATAATTAACAGAGGCTGAATGCTTTATAAACATAGTAGACAGATTTATAATCATATTCAGATATAATAGTTTACAGTATCCTATTGCTGATTTAAATGCAATGGTTGAGATGTGGGTAAAGATGAAATTGAGTTATATCAAGGTGCTGTGTGTCACTGTGCTAGCCAGGGTATCTAATGTAATTTGTCTGTTATAGAGTTTATAAAACATTCCATCTGGCACAATATGCTTCTAAGACAGAAGGTGCTGGCATACTAAAGATGCATGTGACTATTTACCCATTTGTTATTTCAGCAGAACAGAAGACAATCTTTAGGAAACAGTGAAGAGATTAGCAAACTCAGACATTTGATTCAGATATAAATTTGAGGACCACTGTGTCCATAATACAACAAGATATTTTAATAGAAAGTGAGATTTTTGTCTTAAAGCTAAAACCAAATATATCACAGGTACTTTTTCTTTTTGTTCATGAAAACTCTACCTTTTACTGTGCTTGGCTGGTTTTTATTTTTAAAGCAAATTTTCATTCAGGCAGAGTCTGAGAAAGAGAAACGCTCCATTATAGACTGAGCGTTCTCATTAAAAACAAAAGAATCACTTAGATGGTTGCTGATTGCATTTTATGGATCTTTTAACAAATTGCAGGGACTGCTACCTTACCATGTACTCCCACTGCTGTTTAACATGGATCATTTTTGTTTGTTTGTTTGCAATAACACTCAGGTAATGAGATATAGGACAGAAAAAAGATGTCATCATTCCATTAAAGGAGAAAACAGCTAAATGCCCTGTTTTACATACTGGGAATAATGGAGATACTGAAACTAACAATGCATTCACATTCTCAACAATATTGATTCTTTAATCATCATTATTTGAGAAGATACCATGTAGGACATTTGTAGCCGGGAACCTCACACACATCATCGTATTTAATCCTCAAAACAAATCCTATGTGGATACTATAATTATGTATCCATTTTGTCTATGAGGAAATTCATGTTAAGAGAGGTTAAGCAATTACTCAAGCTTGGTTTTACCCCCAGTAATGTTTGGCTTCAAATCCCATGTTCTTTCCATTGAGATTCCCTTAAGATAGAATATTACAGGAAAAAGTCACACTGTAGGAGTCTAGAATATAAGATTTAAAATATCCTACATACAGTAGAAGTCCAGGGGTTTTCCTGAGTAGATTATTCAATCATACTTCCCTGAATTGAAATGCGAAAAATTTATCTAACACAAATTCGGTTACCTTACCTCTTAAATGCATTCCAACAGATAGGTGCCTCTAGCATTTCTCTTCTGACTAAACTTAAATTCCTTCCACTCCAAGACACTGTGTGTCCATTTCTGTTTAAAACCTAAAACAAAACACGTTCCATGGTGACTTCACTTTTCTTTCTGCCCAAATATTCTCTTTTTAAACATTTCCCTTATTGACAAAACAGTCTTAAGATAATAAACTTTGTGTTCTCCCTCCTTATTAGTTTTTTGTGTCTTTTTTACTATCAGTGCCTGCCATTTCTAACCAACTACATTTCACAGAAAGATAGCTTCTTTTTCGGAATTACAAGGAAAAAAGAAAATAGCCTTCCATTTCAAATAGTTTTTAAAATGCATTTTTTCCTCATAAGTTTTTCCTTGACATCATCTCTAAATCATCTTGCTACCTGCAGAAAACAAGATTTTACCCAGTAAAAACAATAACAAAAAATATCTTACACAATCAGAACCATATTCCTTATGCACAATTGCCTTAATCTATTTTTCTGAAATAGTGGTTTCATCTGCTTCTCAAATAAATGAAAAGTTAATGTCATGGCCTTTCTATTTCCTCACAAATTAACAAATTAACCCCCTACCATATAACTGGCTGTCTTAATATCTTCATATGTCTGTTGTTTAATCTTCTGTAAGACAAACTCAATCTGCCTCTTCAAATATTACAAACACACACATATACATACATACACATATACCTGTGAATGTATATGTGTATACATATGCATATATATACATATATGTATACCCATATTGTATACTTGTGTATATACATATACATATATAGCTATGATCTTAGCCAAAAGGCCGATCACATACATATATACCAAGTATATACACATACATATATACGTCTATATCTATATATATGCTTATGTATACACACATATGTATCCACTTATGTATACACATAGTATGTACATATACATATGTAGATATGGATGTATATACCTATGTATCTATCTATACATATATATACCTGCATGCTCTTTCCAGTCAATACCTACCAACACAAGTCACTAGTGCTATAATTGCTAACACCATAGATTCACTTTCCTTTTCTGACATTTTATAGAAATTGAGTCATACAATGTGCACTATTTTATAGCTAGCTTCTTTCTCTCAACATAATGATTTTGAGATTAATCCATGATTTGCACAAATCATTTGCTCATTTTTATTGCTGAGACTGGTCTATTTTATGAATATACTATAATTTCTTTATTCATTTACCTATTGATGGATGTGCGGATTGTTTCCAGTTATTGTACATTACTAATTTTGTTGTGTAAAGATTTTTCTTATTTAATATTTTTCAAATGTCCTGGAAAAGTTACTTTACTCCTTTACTTTCCTCCTACCAGGAATATGCATTTCATTACTCTCTATTAGGTCACACAACTCTCTTCTGCTAGATTGCAAATGTCCTGAGGGAAATAATTTTATCCTTTTTTCTTTCTGGCTTTTTCTGCTCTCCAGCACATGACTCATTTATGATCTCAGCCAGTAAGCATTAGCTGAATTAAATGTTGTCAAATCACTATTGAAGATAGCTCTTTAAAAAAAAAATTCAGAACATAAGATGTTATGTTTAATATAAAAGTTTTTTAATAAAGTTTTTTTAAAGATATTTTCTTTAGTTACCAATTTTTATTTAAAACATAATTTTGTGAGGTTTTAAATTTATTTTTTCAATAAATTTGTATATTTATTTATATTTGTTTATTTAAATTTAATTTATTTATTTTTAGTTGAAAAATAATAGTCATGTATATTTATGGGGTAAAATGTGATATATATATTTTTAATTTTATTTTAAGTTCAAGAGCATAGTGCAGATTTGTTACATAGGTAAACTTGTGTCATGGGGTTTGTTGCACAAATTATTTCACCCAGGTATTAAGCCTGGTATCTATTAGTTCCTTCATCATTTAGGTCCCTCTTATAAATGAGAATATGTGGTATTTACTTTTCTGTACCTGTGTTAGCTCGCTAAGAATAATGGCTTCCAGCTCTATCCCTGTCCCTACAAAAGATATTATTTCAATCTTTTTTTATAACTGCATAGTATTCCATAATGTCTGTGTACCACATTTTTTTATCCAGTCTATCACTGATGATCATTTAGGTTGATTCTGTGCCTTTGCTATCATAAATAGTGCTTCAATGAATGTAAGCATGCACTTGTCTCCCATTCTGTAGACTGTTTACTCTGAGAGTTTTTTTAATTTTTAAATTGTATTTATTTATTTTGCTGTGCAGAAGCTCTTTAGTTTAATTAGATCCCATTTGTCAATTTTCGCTTGTGATGCAATTGCTTTTGGTGTCTTCAGAAGACAGCTTTTTCAAGAACCCCATTTTATACAGAAATCCCATCTCTTTTATTTATAAATATCCTCTATATTCTGCCCTTTCTGTGACTTCTATTTAAGACACATCATCACTGGTCATTAGAGAAATGTAAATCAAACTACAGTGAGATACCATCTCACGCCAGTTAGAATGGCTATCATTAAAAAGGAAACAACAGATGCTAGAGAGGATGTGGAGAAATAGGAATGCTTTTACACTGTTGATAGGAGTGTAAGTTAGTTCAACCATTGTGGAAGACAGTGTGGTGATTCCTCAAGGATCTAGAACCAGAAATACCATTTGCCCCAACAATTCCACTACTGGATATATATACCCAAAGGATTATTATTATCATTGTTATTATTATTATTTTTGAGATGGCTTTTTGCTCTTATTGCTCAGGCTGGAGTGCAATGACACAATCTCAGCTCACTGCAACTTCTACCTCCTAGGTTCAAGTGATTCTCCAGCTTCAGCCTCCTGAGTAGCTGGGATTACAGGCATGTGCCACCATGCCCAGCTAGTTTTTTGTATTTTTAGTAGAGACAGGGTTTCGCCAAGTTAGCCAGGCTGGTCTCGAACTCCTGACCTTAGGTGATCCACCTGCCTTGACTTTCCAAAGTGCTAGGATTACAGGCATGAGCCACCACTCCCAGCCTACCCAAAGGATTATAAATTATTCTACTATAAAGACACATAGTCTTAGCGATCCATTCAGGTAAATATATCTAAGCACAGTGGGAAATCATTGGAATACCTACATTAAGACAGAATCTTTGAAGGGTGAACTAGAAAAAACAATCTACTACTAAGTGTTACATTGAAGTGTACTCACATCTCTTCCCTTCGGATGTGTGGCTACAGATAGAAAAATATTTCTCCCCTGAGAATCCTTAAGATGACTCAAATATGTGACTAAAATATACACTATCTAAAAACTCAAGTTTAAATTTGGGTTGTAATCCCATAGCCTACCAGAAACTTCTCAGCTCTTTCCTAGAAAATCACACCGAAAAATGTGACTGCGAGCCACCTTCCATAGAACCAAAATTCATAATGAAAAATAATAACTAAACACATGAGGAAATAATCTGTGCAAGAAAAAAATCAACAAAAATAATGAACTGAACAATGAGAAAAATAAATACTGTGGATATTGGAATTATCAGATATAGAATATAAAATATCTGTGTTCATATTCTAAACAAATTGAAATACAGAACTAAAAGCAATAAACAAGGCCTCTATGTGAGCAAATAAATACACAGACACTTGCTTAACAATAATCTACAAAAAGATAATATATGCAATGTTGAAAACTAAACATTTTTTCATTAAAATAATAAGAGTGGTTATGGTGGCTCATGCCTGTAATTCTAGTGCTTTTGGAGGCAAAGCTGGGAGGTTTGCTTGAGCTCACGCATTCCAGATCAGCCTGGACAATTTAATGAAACCTCATCTGTACCAGAAAAAAAAAAAAAAGGAAAAGAAAAGAAAAGCAGTGGTGGTGTGTGCTTGTAATCCAAGGTATTCTGATGGCTGCGGCAAGAGGACTGCTTGAGCACAAGAGATTCAGGCTGCAGTGAGCTATGATGGCACCACTGAACTCTAGCCTGGATCACAGAGTGAGATCCTGTCAAAAAAAAAAAAAAGAAAAGAAAAAGAGACAAAATGGGCAAGTCTACTGTAGGTATTTTCACCCAATATTTTATGGAAGGTACTAGCTGGTACAATAAGAAACAAAAAAGAAATACAAAACTTGAATAATTGGAAAGAAAGAAGCAAGACTGTCATTATTGCAGATGATGTGCTTGTCAATATAGAAGCCCAAACGAATCCACAGATAAAATATTTAAAATAGGCCAGGTGTGGTGGCTCATGCCTGTAATCCCAACACTCTGGGAGGCCAAGGCTGGTGGATCACGTGAGGTCAGGAGTTCGAGACCAGCCTGGACAACATGACAAAACCCCGTCTCTACTAAAAGGTCAAAAATTAGCCAGGCATGGTGGCAGGTGCCTGTAATCCCAGTTAGAATGTTGTGTTAATAATTAACCATTGCAATAGATTACATATATATGTATACATATATATATGTATCTCTGAACAAGAAGTTGCTCAGCTACATTATTTTTTCTTTTCTTTTCTTTTCTTTTTTTATTTTTTTAAGTATCTTGCTCTGTCAACCAGACTGGAGTGCAGTGGCATGAACATATTAATTGTTCACTGCAGCCTGAAACTCCCGGGCTCAAGTGATCATCCAGCCTCAGCACCTCGAGTAGCTGGGACTACAGGCTTGCACTACAACACCTCGCTAATTTTTTCAGCTGCATTTTAAATAACTTTATGTAAGTAAAATCATGAAATTATGCTCTATAACAATAGCTTTTTGTTACTTAAACTTTTGTTAAGTTACTAAAAATGATTTTCATTGCCATATGGTTTTCTCTTGTGACTATTCCATGCTTTATGTGTTCACTTTACCACTGAAGAACTTAGAGTAATTTCTAGTTTTGTTTTGTTTTGTTTACTCTTTACTCAAAAATAACAATGTTACAAATATCTTATATATAGCTCATGGCACCTGTGTGTAACAGCTTCTTTTTGACGAATGATGGATCACAGATTGAGCACATTTTCAATCAGTGGTGTAAAGGAATTATTGCTTTACATATTTATGAACACTAAGAATTTCTGAATTTTTAATTTTTACTAACTTTGTGTCTATGAATTGGGAACTTATTGAGCATTATTCTGAATTATTCTTATTACTAATGAGGTAGCCCACTTTTCCATATGTTTAATGGTAAATTTATATTTCTTCTCTTGTGAAGAGGTTTTTCTTTTTTTTATTTTTTATTTTTTTTATTTTTGAAAGAAAAAAGAGAGAAAAGAAAGTGAGAGTGAAAGAAAGAAAAAAAGAATGTAAGACAGAAAGAAAGAGGAAGAGAAAGAGGGAGAGAGAACGGGATTATTGTTCTATTGCCCAGGCTAGAATGCAGTCTAAAAATGGGTATTAAAAACCTCTTTTATGCCAATAATTGTGCTTAACAATGGAGACAGGAAGGAATAA
>CAUYLG010069562.1:0-15311 GCA_963573385.1 Cacajao melanocephalus | reverse complement strand
GATGATGATGATAGTGGCTCACACCTGTAACACAGCACTTTGAGAGACTGAGAAGAGATACTGCTTGAGACCAGCAGTTAAAGACAAACCTGAGCAACATAGTCAGACCCCCATCTTTGCAAATTAAAAAAAATAATAAGGGAAAAATTAGCTATGCCTGGTTGTACATGCCAGTAACCCCTGCTACTTGGGCGGCTGAGATGGGAGGATAGCTTGAGTTCAGATGTTTGACGCTGCAGTGAGATATGATTGTGCCACTACATTCCAGCCTGGGTGACACAGCAAGATCCTGTCTCTGAAAAGAATAAAGAAAATGTTGACACAGAAAAAGAAATCAGGTAAGAAAGATAAAATTTTGAAAAAAAACATAGTTTTTTTAATAATAAATAGAGAAAGCTTTTGAAGAATACTTCAAAACAGAAAAAGGACTCAAAATTTCATAGAAGTTTGTCAAATTTTCAAAAAAGAGCTACTCTCAACACGAATTAAATTTTCTAAAAACAAAAAAGATAATTCTACAAAGTTTTCACTTCATATTTTACTTTATGTTTAGATTTTACCTTATAGTTTTACTTTATATTTTACTTATGACTATCAATACCAAATTTTAAATAAAATATTAGCAAATATAATCTAATACCACATGAAAAATAATTCACCAGGACTAAGGGGGATTTATTCTAGAAATGTTAGGATGGTTTAATTTTTTAAAAAACCACAACTATAATTTGTCACCTTAATATATCTAAGGAGAAAAGTCATATGATGGGTACTTATAAAGCTTTGACAAAACTGAACATCTATTCTTGACCAAGAGTAAGAATCTATAGAATATGGTATCATAAATCCTCTTTAGGTGAAACAGTGTTGAACTGGTACATGAACAGACAGTGACACGTTATAGCAGAAGTCCCTCAAATTGGTCGAAATAGATTTGGAAATTTATTGCATTCTGAAGGTGGTGTCAGCATCGTTTTTCAGTAAGTAGAACAGGTGGATAGCCACTTTAAAATAGCAACACTGATTCCAAAATTAAGATCATGTAAAGAAATAAACTGCAAATCCATCAGATATCTAAATGCAACAAATAAAACTATCTAAGTTACTAGAAAAATAAGAATCCCTTTTAACTTAAGTGTGGTTGTGGGGAAAGCCTTTCTAATTTGATTCAAAATTGAGAAAAAAATTTAAAAAGTTTGATAAATTCTACCTTGTAGAAATAAAATTATTTATATTCAATAATATGCAATAAGAAACATCATTGCATAAAATATGATTAAGTAAAAATTTAAAATGAGAGAGTATTTACAATCTATTCATCATTAGATTAATCTCTTCAACTCTTAAAGATATCTTAAAATTAAGGTAAAGAAACAGTAATCTCCACCAAAAAATAAAAGTATGAATGGAAAAATACATTAAAATAGGTACTAAACATATCGAGATATACTCAGCTTTATACCTAAGCAGAAATTAAAGCTGCACCAAGCTATAATTTCTCTCATATAGGATTAGCTAAAATTGATAATACACTCCTTTGGTGAGCCTGTGGGATTGTGAGAAAACAGCTCTCTCAGCGCCTCCATTGGTGGTAGGAGGATAAAGTGGTACATCTGTTCTGCAGAGGAATTTAGTAATATGTAACAAAACTATATATGTATTTACCATTTAACTCAGCCTTCTCACATATAGGGATGTACTTTATAAGTAAACCTCCTCAAATACAAAACATGTCACCAGATTATTCACGGTGGCATTGTATATCACAGTAAAAGATGAGGAACTAATGTCCATTGGAGACTGGTTGAATATTTTTGGTACATTCACTCAATAGGGTACTCAGTGGCCATGAAGAGGAATATCTGTATAAATTATGGAATGATTTCCAAGATATATTGTTAATGAATAAAGCATGGTTCGAAAGAGTATTTATGGTGTACTAACATTTGGGCAACAAAGAAGAAATAAAAATATATGCCTATCTTCGCAAATAAAATTGAAATCGAATGTAAGCGACTGGATGGGAATATAATTTCTATTCTATTATTTTTCATATTTGAACCAGGAAAAGGTTTTACATGTTCAAAAAAATTATTAAAGAAGCAAACCATAAAACTGAATACATATGAACCTCGCTGTATATTTGTTAACACATACAGTTTTATTATGTGGTTCTGTTATTCATATAAAGTAATCCAAGTGACCTTTGAACACAGTACATAAGCTTTACTCATTAATTGGATCTACTGTGAGATTTAAAAGGAATGCAAGAAATCTTAAATTTTACTGACTAAATTTGTCATCACTTGATGCGGAAATTTGAAACTATTTAAATCTATTTTATATTTGCTGTAAGGGACAGCATATGAGTAAATATACTGGTGTCGTTGAGAACCAGGGTTTTCAATGGGGAAGACAGATACAACTTTGAAATAAAAGAGAGGAGAAGTCTGATTGGAACTGGACCTGAATTTGATGTATGAGTATGAATTCACGAGTTTTTAAGGCTTATATACATTAAAATATGCTTTTCATTGTACAGCTCTATGAGTTTTGAAAAAATTTATGAAGATATGTAACCACCACCACCACCATCAAGATGCAGAACAGTTTTTTAAATACCCTTATTTTTCCTTTTTAGTCAATTTTTTTCCTGTCCTCAACCCCTGCTAAACACAGTAAATCCATAATTTTAAAATATATGTGTGTATGTATATATATATATGTTCTAGCTCTGTTCACTGAAATGCCTAGGAGCCTTGATAACTCATTAATAATAAGCACACCTAAAGCACACATCTTGGTTTCTAAATTTCATTTCCTACTAAAAGAAATCAAGGCCTCTTAGAAAAATGACAGATCTGGGTCAGGGAAAGTATAAGATGAGCCTAGGACATACTGCTATGCCAGAAGGCAAGAAAACATTCAAAAGCAAATGAAGTCATGTCAAAACAACATGGAAGCCTGTCTGAAGGGATTTTCACAGGCCAGATATGGAATATTTTAAGCATCAAAAAATAAAATTTAGAAGACAAATCCATGAATTCAAATTTGCACACATCTACACACAATGCTGGATGAAAAGTTGTGCACATGTATGTTATTAATTCAATCTGAAAATTTTACCAAAAAGATAGCTTGTTACTTATGAAGAAACAAAAACTTTATATGAAAAGAAATACATATGTAGCACAAACTGTAACCAAATGAAAAACCTTGGTATCACTAATAATGAGACAACCAGACATTTGTGTTTCTTTAGGTGCTTAATCCATGAGAAGTATTTTTGCCAATCACTTTTAACCCGGTGTTCATCATAAGGAAGCAATCAGACCAATTTGAAATGTGGAATATTCTTCAAGACAGCTAGTTTGACTAACACATTTTTTTACTATCATGAAAATTTAAAAAGCCGTAACAAACATTTTCATGACAGTTGAGAAAGCTTAAATGTAGGCTTTACATTGGATAATATTATTGAGGATTTTATTTTGGCTGTAATGATGGTTCTTCTATTCTGTTGAAGAATATCTTATTGTTAGGATCTGTTGACATACTTAGGGATAAAATGCCATGATGTCAGATTCTTACTTTCAAATGGTTGAAAAAAAGTGTGTGTGCGCGTGAGCACATGTATGTGTACACAGATCCTAGTATGTAATTAGGATCCCACTGACCAAATTTTATTTTAAGCTTAAAATAATAAATATGATTCAGACAGAGAACACAAGCAACTATGGCAAAATGTTAATGATGAATCTAGGTAACAGTAGATGGTATAACCTGTACTATTTTTTCAAGTTTTCCTTTACTCACGTTTTCCAAATTTAAAAAAAAAAATGAGTACAAAAACACTAGAAGGAAATTTATAGAAATGTAAATGAAATACAGCACAATGTATTTCACAGGAGAAAAAAATTGTCCTGGCTACAGATAATTGACATTTTCTGACATCAATTAAATATCCAAGTTTCACATCCCTGTTTAACACACACGATAAAATATAATTTACCACAAAGTTTCATCTTCATGTCTCATCAGCTAGAATGACACTATCGTTCTACTTTCCTTGAAGAAAAACTCATAAAACTTCTGTGACACAGAAGAATAGGAAGTAATTCCTCACTTTACAAAGACATTTGCTGAATTGTTTCTTTAACTAATGAGTTCTTTTAGGATTCTGATCAACACGGACTTATCATATCAATGGACAAAACAAAATACATACCAACCATTACTAAGAGTGTGTGTGCTCAAAAGACTGTTTTGGGAGATACTGATATATTCAGTGAAATTGTTCTTTCACTTATTAAATATATCTCATCAAATTATTCCTTTAAAATTTTTATTTCCAGATAAATTGTACAAAATGATTCTATTTTTAGTCAGTTTCAACAGTGAATTTTTTATACCAATCTATATAAAAACTGAAGGGTTGGTGGAAACAGGGAGCTGAGGAAAAAAGTATTTTTCCAAACTCTATAGACATTTTGAAAGGAGTATTCTTTAGCCTTGATGTCAGTCAGAGTTATTCCTGTTCATCTAATCCAATGTTGATATTTAATGTGATTGTTTTAGTTGGGTGTATGTGTGGTTAAACTCAGGGTTACTGCAAAGAACATTTCTACTTCACTGTTTTGTTGGAAATTTTCATTTTAAAGTTCTGTTTTCTGACTTATGTTCTGCTTTTTCCTCAGCTGCTTTGAATGATTGCTTTTCTTCTTTCTGGTGCTATCTGCATAAAGCTGCTAACTATCACAGGAATATTTAGTATTCTAAAATGTGCTCATAGATCAGGTCAATGCACGTATTTCAAATTTATTCTCGTTGACTTTCCAATTTCCCTTCTATAACATTGCTATTTATATACCACCTAATCTTTCAAGAGCTCAAAAACTCTTTGCTTTATACATTTCAGGTAATGGAAATGTCAGTGGGAAGCTAGGTGGTGGGGCATACCTGACTAGGTTTTTTAATATATGCTTTATTTCTTGATTTATTTAGTTGTCTTGAACCCTGCATAGCAAAGTTTTAGAAAAAATATATGGATAATTAATAAAAAGAACATTATTTATTATAAAATTAAAGTTTTGATTCTTAGAATAATTCTGGAAGCTAAAAGTTATGTAACTTAAAAACCATGTATGAATTATAACATCTTGCATATCAAACATCTCTTCTACATGCCTACAATTCAAAGTCTCTGGTGTCTTCCACTTGTGCTAAAGAAATCCACTCAGCTACTCTGTAAGGAGTAAAGCTTCTATCAACTTCTGTGAACTGAAACCCAGTGAGATTAAGAGCTGAAGGATTTTCCCAGAACAATTTTCGTATCTTACCTGTATTTCACATGCCCTTCTGCCTGATGAATTTCCATCTTATCATCATTGTTCTCAAACCAATTCTTCAGAAATGACCCACAAAGCCACTTTTACTGAAATTACTTTCAACTTACTTAAGCAATTTGAAAGCACTTTAGTAGCATTCTCTAAATAATTTGTTTTTACAAGTAATTAAAACTGTAAGTTTGATTCCTAACTTTCACCAATGATTAATCCTATTTGGCTTTTCTCATGAGGAAAATATTCCTTTCTCATCAGGAACTATTTTCCTGATTTTAAGTAAATTGAACCAATTTTTCTTCAAAACTAAAAACTTGTATTTCCTTATCTGATTTATGAAAAAATAAATTCCTCCTTCAAAACATCTTAAGACTTATTCCCTTCTTAATTCACTCTAGCTGCATCCAAAGAAAAGTTGCAGTGTGAAGCACTATACATGGTATTTTCAGTTTTGTTATTCAATTACTCAACAATCTCTTCATATGTGTTTACATAATTAAGAATCAATACTCAATAGGCATACTATTTGTTATGTTTCATTGAGAGCTTTGCATAACAGAGCTCATAATTCTACAGATGTAATTCTCATCTGGAGTAAAATAATATTCCTTGTGTTCACAATAATGGCCAGTATCTATCTCTTATATTACAGAAAGCATGTAGGAGGCATGTACTTTTCATTCCACTAGTATTTACATATACACATCATTTGACAAATATTTATTAATAAAGGAGCCAAATACTATACTAAACTTGTCATTAAAATGTTAAAATTTATTTAAATCATACTGATAAAGACATTAACTCAGATGAGGCATCAGTTGATTATGAAAGATATTATATATCATAGATTCCTCAAATGAATACCACATAGAGAAATGTGCAAATCTCAGGAGTTCTGGAATAGGTGTTTATGAAATACTATTTTAGCAGCCTGAAGGAATTAAATAAGGCTTATGTTATGAACATAGCTAGAGCAGGCTCAAACATGTTTTGACTGAATTTGCTATAATGCATTTGCATTTCAGATTTTAGTGTTTATGTCTTTGTGGCCTGATATTTGGGAAATAACTACGTAAATTTACGGTACTTTTCTGTTCTCAAGCATACAGATAAATCTCATCTAATAACTAGCATGCATTACCTTGCATTAAAAGGAACCAAGTTTGTTAATCCATGGATGCACTACATTACTCATCTTTGCCAAAATGGAGATTGCAGACTAGCAATGCAGATAGAGCAGACAAAAAAAGTAGAGAAGTATGAAATCTTCAGAAAAACATAAAAGGACATGGTTTAAATGGAAATGAGACAGTGTTCTTTACCTTAGAGAGAAGCTGTATTAGTCATTCTCATATTGGTTTAATTAACTAAGACTGGGTAATTTATAAAGAACGTTTGACTCACAGTTCTGCAACTTTATAAGAAGCATGGCTGGGAAAGCCTCAGGAAACTTAATCATGGCAGAAGGTGAAGGGGAAACAGGCACATTTTACATGGCTGGAGGAGGAGGAAGAGAGCAAAGGGGGAGATGCTACACACTTTTAAACAACCAAATCTTTTGAGAACTCACTCGCTACCATGAGAACAGCAAGGGGGAAGTCTACCCTCATGATCTAAGCACCTCCTGGCAGGCTCCTCCTGTAACACTGGGGATTACAGTTTGAGACAGGATTTGGGTGGGGACACAAATTCAGACCATATCAGAAGCCCATTTCAAATTACATTTTTTTAAAAACTGTATTTTTGACTCATTCTAATTGAATAACTAAGGGTGGAATTAACTCTCAACACAGCTGGCTCTCAGAATTAAAATAATATCATGAGGCCTTTTTGTTTAGGCCTTCCAGTCTCTTGGTTTGCCTCATGTCTAAGCAAGCTTTCTCCCTAGGCAGCAAAAATAGCTCACAGCAGTTCCATATTTATGTAGCCTTTAGCAATTATGGTCTCAGATAGGTCACCATGCTTGTTTTTCCTCTGTGTCCAGATCGATCCTACCAAAAGACTCTGGCCCATCTTGGGACATGTGCCCATCACTGGTCGAATCACTGTGCTAGGAAAGTGAGGTACCCTGATTGTCCAGGCTGCCTAACATGTTCATGCTGTGATTTTGTAAAGAAGAGATACTGGGTAGGCAAAAACAGATAGGAAGATAGATAAGATAGATGACAGAAACACAGACAGGTGGATAATAAATAGATGAGAGAGAGAGAGAGACATAATTGATAGACATTCACTTCAATAAAACTGTGTCTAGATGTATACCATACAGTGTGATATAAACCTATCTATGAAAAATGTATATCCATGATCAATTTCCCTATTCTTTCCTGTTGTTCTGTTTGTCTAAGCATGTATTTTAAAAATCAGTGCTGCATAGTGGCACATGCTTAAAGGCAGACAGAAATAATGCCTTTGGATCCTCTGCCAGCAACTAGTCATGTGACCTAGAGCAAGTTACTTAGCCATTCTAAACTTTGTTTTTTGTCATATGTAAATGGGGATAAAAATATTTACCTGATAAGGGATTTACTAAATTAAGTGGACTAATATATTTAATGTGTTTAGCAGAGCACCTGGCACATAGAAATATGTTATTACATAGTTGTTATCATTAGTACTATTTCTACTTTTATTATTTACTTTCCGTATACATGTTCTTGATCATTCTCCAAGGCTGTATTAGACACCATTAAGCCCATTCACTGCTGCTTAGATATTAGAGCAAGAATGTTGCTGGCACATGCATTGGTGATACTATTATTATGCACTTGACATGACTGACGTATCTTCTAATGTCTACCAGCCAGGCAGAAGCATCTATGTAGTCATGCTGAATATTTTTGTGTATACACATGAAATTTTAGAACAGTGTTAACTACATTCATCTGTCTAGCAGCAATGCTTTAAAATTGGGGATATGCAGAGTTTACACAATAAGGGATGCCTGTTGTGAATAGAGAGATTTTCTTTTCTGATTTGTTTGCTGAAGTTCCTAGAAGAAAGATAAACACTGTGAAGTTATCTTCAGTATAAAAGTCATGCTTACATTGGGGAGCACTGCTTTCAGAAGCACTGAATATGCATGATCACTTGACGACAAGTTTTCCTTTGAAAAATATACCATTCTGATAGACTTGAGGAACCTCATTTTGAGACATTCTTTTTCTTGGTGGAGGAAACCAAATATTTGAATTGTTACTACAATAGGAAGGGCTTCTTCCATGTTTTCTTATAACAAGTCAGTCTTAAACCTGAGGTTTCCTTCCTTTAAGAAAATATCTTTTGATTAGGAAAAAACTGCTTCAATGAATTTACTTAAATTGGTTTCCTATTCCATTTCAATTCTCTTTTTAATTGCCTATGTGAGAAACCTACACCCTAATGAGCAAAGTCTGAAGTGTTGGTTCAGTGAAAGATAAATTTTTCAGCATTTCACTGGATTTAAAAAATGTACTTACAGAAATTTTACCAAGCATATCCCTAATTTCACAAAAAATATTTTCCATGGTATGAATACAACCATAGAGTAGGATGCATGTAGAAGACTGAGGTTACAAGGAAGCAAGACTCTGGTTTTTATGACATACTTTCAGTTTCTTTTTTCTTTTTTTAGATTTAAAAGATTTTATTTTCTTCATCCAGGAAGGAAGTTGGAAATTTCACCAAGATCTAACAATGACTGATTCTTCCAAGTAGGCACAGCCTGATGGAACTGGTTCAGCCAGATCTTCACTTTCATGAAAGCACAGGGTCTTTATGGGCTCCCTCAAGGCAATATCCTACCAGTGCAAGATATATTGAATGATGATTAAAAATATGATGCTTAAAAAAGGATAATTCTTTTATTATTTTTATGTACTTTCAAAACTTAAGATATAAAATAAAAAAAATAAAAGTTGCCAAAACAGAATTTTTAAAAATCAAAAGGCTACTTTTAATAACTCAATACAACTAAAGTTGAAAATCTATATGAAACAGAAAATTGTCTGGAAAAATATAATTTACCGAAGTGATCAAAAGTGGAATAAGATCAATTTCTCTATGTGTTAAGTTAGAATGACTCTATTTATTTAGCTCTTTTTTAAAAAATCATTTAACAAACCTTAAAAGTTCCATGAATGTAGGGCTTATATATCTTTCTTAGATTTATTCCTAGTCACCTTATGTTTTATTGTGATTTTAAATCATACACTTACAAAGTTTCCTTCTCTAGCTCTTTATTGTGATGTATAGAAATTAAGTGTATTGATCTTAGAGATAACTACATTGCCAAGTTACAATTTCTAATAATTTGTCTATAAAGACTTTAGAGTTTTTTAACGTGACAACCATATCTATAAGATTTATTCCTCTCTTCCCACTTCTTACTTATAGCACCGAATTCTTCTTTGTTTTACCTCACTGGCTAGCATACACAGTACCTCTAGTACTTCCAGTACAATGTTGAATAGAAGCAGCGGTAGTGGGAATACTTCAGATATTTTGTATATTAAGAATGAATACTTGCTATAAGGTTTCTTGGTCATAAACAGAAATTGAATTTCATAGAACAGTTTTCCTGCATCCCTTAAGATACCATTTATCACTTTTTATATTCAAACGATTTCAGTGTTGAACTAAAGTTATTTCTGAAATAAGCCCAACTCACTCATGATGTGTTGTCATGCTTACATGGCTGGATTTGGCGATACTCTGTTTAGAATGTTGGTCTATATTAATGAGTAAGATTAGTTTGTGATTTACATTTGTCACACTTTGTGTTTTGTTATAAATGTTATATTAGTCTAGTAAAGTGAATGGCCTATAAATTTTTTTCTTTTCTCTAAAAACTTTGTGAAGGGTAACATTATCTGTTTCATGAAGGTTCACTAGACTTGTTTATTAAACCATATGGGCCAGCTGGTTTCTCTGTTGGAAGATTTTAAGGATGTACTGAATTTCTTTATTGGTAATTGAATCTAATTTTTGAATTAGATTGAAATAAATTATATTTTTCCTGCTTATTATTTTTTGAGATGGAGTCTCACTCTGTTGCCCAGTCTGGAGTGCAGTGGCACAATCTCGGCTCATTGCAACCTCCACCTCCTGAGATGAAGTGATTCTTCTGCCTCAGCCTCCCGAGTAGTTGGGATTATAGGTGTGGGCCACCATGCCCAGCTAATTTTTATATTTTTAGTAGTGATGGTGTTTCACCATGTTGGCCAGGCTGGTATTGAACTCCTGACCTCAGGTGATCCGCCCACCTCAGCCTCCCAAAGTGCTGGTATTACAGGTGTGAGCCAACTCCTGGCCATAATTTTTTAAAAGTAAATTTTGCTGGGATAAAGGTGTTTGCATGATTTTCTTATCTCTTCAAACTCCATGAATTCTGTGGTTATGACCACTTTTCATTTGTAATACCAATTATCTTTTACTTTTCCTATTGATCTTGAGAAAAGTTAAACTATTTTAGTTAATGTAAAAAAACAAACTTTTGGCTTTGTATTTCTTATGTCATTCCTCTGGTGGCACACACATTTACACCAGTTTTATCTTGCTATTTCAATTAACTTTTTAGCACTATGCAACAATCTTTTTGATAACCTAAAATTGCCATTTATCTTAAAGTCAGTTTTACCTGATCTTAGTATTTCTCCTTAAGGTTATTTTAGTTAGTATTTAAGATTGATATGCTTTTTCCATTTCTTTACTATTCATATGTTTTGTCAAGTTCTTGAAAATAACATTTAAGACAGATTCCGAGGACGGGAGCTGTTATCTAATCGATGGCTTTTATTTTGTGTGTTTTCTATTTTATTGCTTTCTAGACCTCTTGAGGTTTTATATTGGGTTTTATTTTTCTGAATGTATTGTTTTCTTCTACTGGTATATCCTCTCTTTCTATTCTTTTGGTGATTATCTCAGAGGTTTATCATTATATTCCAACTTATTCCAGTCAAAAGTAAATATCATAATTTACACTCTCAAACAATATAAGGAGATTTGTAACAGTATTTGGATCAATCATCTCACATTTTACAGGCAAATTTTTGTCCAATAACTTCTCTTCTTTTTTCAAATTCCATAAATTAGATATCAATATCATTTTACTTAAAAGTATCTGTTTGGATTTCACTACTTATTTACCAATTTCTTTTTTCACCACTTTTCCAGAATCATCATGGACATTCCTTCTGAGAAAATTATCTTGATGAAACAGATTCATTGGTAGATCCCTCAATATAAATTCATTTATGGTTTTATATTTAAATAATACATATGTATCTGTATTCTGAAAATACCTTAATCTCCCTTGTATCTTGATGCATATTTTTTCTGGGAACACAATTCTAAGTCAAAAGTTATTTTCTCTCAGCCCTTCAAATACGTTACTTCACTCAAATATGTTATTTCATTCAAATATGTTATTTCATTCCCTGCTGACTTTTATTGTTGCTATTGAGAATTCGACTTTCAGTCTGTCATACTTTTGTAAAGCTTTTGGGACTGTTTTGACCAAAGTCAAGTGAGCAGAAGAGAAATGTATCACTCCAGACTGAGACAGTAAAAAGTCCTGTGTATTCTCCATTTCTTTCATCTCTGTTCAAAGCAAACATGAAGACTTTGGATAGAGGTGGCATAAAGTGTGTCAAGATCAAAGCAGTTTAGATTACTCAGCTCACTATATGAAGAACAGAACTGAGAGTATCCACTTTACTAACGGCAAACTTTTAAGCCATAGAGATGGACAGAGGGCATTTTACTATAGCACAGACTAAACTAACTAATATACAATGTAATTCAATATATTGTCCCTCTTCTATTATCTCTGTACCCTCCTTCTGGGAATACCATTAAACATAGAACTGCTATTCTGTCATTTCATGTATCTTTTCTTTTTCGTAGTTTTTCCTGTATTGTATTTTGTGCCATTTCTGTACATCAATTTTTCAGTTTGTTAACTTTCTCTTCAGTTATGTATAATCTAACCCACTTATTTTTTATTTCATCAATCATATTTTATGATAAAAGTTCTATTCTGTATCTTTCAAATTGCCTAGGTATTATTTTTGGTTATTTCTTTTTACAGATTCATTCTTCTAACTCTTTTACATCCTCATGTATTTTATGTAGAATCATTTTCTACTATCTATCTATAAATTCTAATATTCAGAATTCTTTGGAGATGTACCTTTATTGTTTGGTTATTCTGCTGATTCTCATTCATGATGGTTTATTTTCTTATGTGTACGGTATATTTCATCTGAGAGCCACAGATGTTAATTTATGGAAAATCTAGACAACTAAAATTATAATGCTTTCTCCCAGGGGGAATTTACTTTTATATCTTTTTGAACTCTAGTTTTGCTGTAGACAGGGTTCATTTTAACACCCCTCTGAGTTCAGTAGAGGAGGCTCAGGTTCAGGTTCTCCACTTTGTAGCTAATCTAATGCTTAGTCACTTGGTTATAGTGCTAATATAAGAATTTGCCTGCAAGGAAAACCTAATGTAGAGCTTATTGCTAAAAAATCAGCCTCCTGTTTTATATATTTCTTGAACCTTTTGCAGGCTGCCTTAAACCTGGGGCCAAGTAAAACAATAAAATATGTTTTATACTAGATATAGGTATTTTGTAGCAGGTGGATTCTTTAGCAAATCCAGTCTACCATTCTGCCTCACCTTCTATTTTTATACTTATTCCAATCCCTATTACTACTGATAAACATATATATATTTAGGGAGGTATTACCTGTATTGTAACAAATGCCATTTGAGGTAGTTGTGAAAGAAATTAGTAGAAGCATTATGTTTTAAGGGGTAATATACAAGCTTTGAAGTCAAATAAACATCTTAAATCTTTAATTTGTGATTTAAGGCAAGTTATTTATAGTCCACAACCCCAGTCTTATCATTTACAAATAAAGATAAAATTTATGTTACAAAAATATTATGATGATTTGAGAATAAATATGTGTGTGTGTGTGTATTTATACAGTATTAGATACACAGGCAATAGATAGTAGAAACTTTTATTCAAAGTACATATTTTCCTCTGCATGTACATATATGTATATATGTAACTTGGTTACCTAACCTATTAATTTGTTAAGATGCTGTTAGAACAAATTATAATATAGTATCGCAAAGACTCTGAGTGCATTTTAGCTGCTATATTGAATGAGCAAGAGAGAGGAAGAAATTAACTGTTCACTCTAATTCCACATATCTATATATCCCATAAAGATGTAGAAGTCCATTTTAAATAATGACATTATTGAAGTCTAGTTTAAAATAATGACATTAATATGATATTAATAAGGAAACTTTAAAACAATCTCCTAAATGTTATGTTAGCCATTCTTGTAGATATTTTTCCATAATAATTTGAATAACAGATAAATTACTGAGTGCTTCTATTAGTATTTGAGTAACAAAATAATTTCTTCACCCTGATAACTCAAGGAAGGGAACTAAATCCGACTCTGAACTAAAGGTGTTATTCACATTGCAGTCACACTTTTTATTGCATGTGTAATCAAAATTTCAAACTACAATACTGACAGAAATAGTCCGCGAAGTAAGCTAATACTACAACTAAAAACAAAACACTGACTTCAAATAAATGTTGTATAGATGATTTGCCAAACTAGCTAGATTCTTTAAAACACAAAAACAAACAAAAAATCTTAAATTCAGGTAACAGAGCTTTACGAATAGCTTGTGGCCCCTTTCTTTTGACTTTGCAAAAGAAAAAAATTTCTTTGACTTTGCATCTTTAGCAAACTACAGAGGTAATCATTTCTGTTAGATGCATAGGTGATATAAAAATCATATTACAATAAAACCAAACAACTCTCATGAGCCATCTGGCATAAGTCCCTTCTGCCATAATCAGAATATTCATGTGTGCCAGACCGTCCATGTTGTTCTTACTAATTCGTAGTAAGTTTAATAGTAATACTTAACATGCATTATTTGACTGCATTATCTCGTACAAATTTTATAATACCTATAAAGTGAGTACTATGTTAATTCCTACCTACTGATGAGATGAGAAAAGAGGGACAGAGAATTGGCCCCTATAGCCTTTTCTAACTAGCCTCAATTTTGTGCTGTATACGTATTGGTTATATCTCTAGTTCACAGTCTATCATCCCGGAATCTTGAGTTGATATTGTTAGATAATTTGAATAGATATATAAGCAGAATGCTCATCAAATAACTCAGAGCTGACTGGGATAGTGACAGTGTTGCATAACAAAATTAAAATGATCAAACATGTAGCAACATTAAATAATAGCCTAAATCTAATATGATAAAACTTAATGGGATAATAAAAAACACAACACTTTGGTTAAAAAAGAGATAAGAAATGACAGATCTAGCAGTAACATGGATTACCAGCAACATGCCTTAAGGATTTCTGTTTACCTGAAGTTTAAAATAGATGGCAATAATAGGTGATAAAGACAGAGAGAGAAAAATTACTTAGAAAAGCTTCTTGGAGAGAGATCCAAGATGGCCGATTAACAACAGCTCAGGATTGTAGCTCCCAGTGAAAGCGCAGAGTGCGAGTGGATGCCGCACTTTCAGACGAATTTTTGTTGCCCACAGACTAGGAGATTCCCGGCGGAGGAGCCACACGGGTCACCAGCGCGACTTTTTTGGCCGGCGCGGCTATTTTGCCAGCGCCCCAGCACGGCGCTTCTCCGCGAGGAGTATACGGGACAACTCCGGCTCGGCTGGTCCCATCCCCACAAGGAGAACAGCAATTGGAAGCGCTGAGGACTGAGAGTTTCACAGTAAGCACAGCTGAACCGGGAAGGTCCAGCTGTGCGGTGAAGGGGCGTCCGCCAAAGGAAAACTAAGAAACAGAAAAAACTTCATCACCGGGCGGAGAGATCCAAAATGGCCGATTAACAACAGCTCAGGATTGTAGCTCCCAGTGAAAGCACAGAGAGCGAGTGGGCGCTGCAATTTCAGAC